>JAKLWY010000029.1:540000-541453 GCA_023512815.1 Cercospora zeae-maydis | reverse complement strand
CATCTGCTGGATTATGGCTGAACGCCTCTAAGTCAGAATCCATGCCAGAACGGGACGATCCTCTCCAGCACGCCTTAGGCGGATAAGAATAGGCACTGCCAGTACCTGGGACCCTCTCATCCCTCGCAAGACACGCGAGGGCGAAGGGCGTATTGTAATTTTATAGCGCGCTGGGATGAATCCCTTGCAGACGACTTGGACGTCGGATCGGGTCGTGTAAGCAGTCGAGTAGCCTTGTTGTTACGAGCTGCTGAGCGTAAGCCCGTTTATCCGCTCGATTTGTTGAATACCTCCCCATTAGTTGAAGGGCTGATTTGATGAGCCCGCACCTGGAGGCGAGTGTATTGGACGAAGGGATTGATGGGTTCTCTGCATGTCCGCGGGGGACGGCAGGGTCGCCCCCGGGAGCTCGGACATGGCGATGGCCGTAGGCCGCGGAGGGACGAGCTGCTGAGCGTCAGGCCCGCCTTCGCCGGATGGATCCTGCACGCCTGCGGCGGACGGCAGGGTCGCCCCCGGGAGCGTGGACATGGCCGCAGAGGCGCCTTCCCACGCACGGTGCGGTCCTGCGGCGGCGGACGGGGGAGGTATATCAGTTGGAAAACACCTGGATCTGGCACGAACGACCACAGATACGTGAAAGCTAGGCATCCCGTCCGCTCTGCCATATATAAGCACGTAATCGCTGGATTAGTACTACGGTGGGTGACCACGTGGGAATCCCCAGTGTTGTTCGTTTTGCTTTTTGCCTACAGAGGGGGCTCCGGGCGGCCCCCTTTTGCGCGGCGGAATCCATCCCTTTTACCCGCCGGACGTCCTCGGAGACCGGCAGGCGCCGGGGGGGGGACTTTCCATTTGCTGGGGCGAATTCCACGGCCGTGGGGCCAGAAAACGGTACGGTCGCCCCGCGTTGGGTCCCGGAACTCCTGCGTGTATCTCGACGGCGAGGGGTCCGACCGACACCAGACTTGGACTCCTGACACTTCGGCATCCATCAAGCCCAAGTACGATGTCGGAGGGGTAGGTCGGGGGGGTAGGACGCGAGAGATGCTCGATTTTCCCCAGAACGGCAGGGTCGCCCCCGGGGGTGTTGGGTCAGGGTGTTAGGTGCTCCCCTAGGCCCTATATAGGTCCGATTAATATGAAACTTATAGTCTGCATTGACCGGTAGGCGTTCCGTAAGGCCTATAAGTTCGGTGTTGATCGGAGGTTATCTTAGGGGTGTTGGGTGACGGTGGCCTATAGTGACCCAACGGTTGAAAACTGTTAGGCCGTTTTTTGGGTAGCGGTAGCGAGGTCGGCTGTTAACCGATTACGCTTAGACTAAGTAGTTTGCAGCGGAGGGGACGAGAGGGGGTGGTGTCGAAATATTTCCCGAATCGGGGTCGCCGCCGTAAGGAGATCTCGATTTTTCGGAAAAACGGCAGGGTCGCCCCCGGTGGTGTTAGGTTAT